>JAZHYW010004180.1:0-22870 GCA_037355805.1 Ixodes ricinus
TTCTGCGAGTTGCAGAGTAAAGACCTCATGACCGGCAAATGGGCAAAAGAAAGTAGAACATTTATACCATCGAAAGAACACCATCCTATTTACAGATCGAACATCGAGCAGCCAGCCAGGCCAGCGGAGCATCCACCTCGTGAGCCCAGCGTCACTGCTCGTGACCACCGATGTGACACGCGCGAACACAGCCGTGCTATGTCACACATCTCCCCCTTTTTTTCAAAAAAGAGAAATGAAATAATGCTGTACTGTATGCAGTTCTACAGTCCTGCAAACGTTCGTTCTTGTCAGCCAGCACCAAGGTACAGACCAAAAGTTCTCTCCCGCGCTTTGCCTACGATGTCCGAAAGCGTTCAGGAGGTACAACGCATCTTCCACTCCTTGTGTGTGTATGAGTTGGGTCTTGGCACGATGCGCTCACTTCTGTACTTGCGTCCGAGTCTTCGGTAATGTCGACACTACGGGAAGTCTGCTTTGGAAGCGGGATTAGGTGTGTGCGGTTTCGCCGAACAGACTTTCCATCAGTTTCCACCCAGTAGGACCTAGGCTCCTCTGCTGGGCCGCTGACGACACCTTGGCGTTGTAGATCGATCAGCCAGACGTCCATATCGTCCTCCAATAAGGGCAGATCCCGGACGCCGTGACGTCTGTCGTAGTCTTGCTTCTGCTTACGGCGATGCTCAACCTCAAACGGTCTTAGCTGCTTGTCGTCAGGCGTATAGGGACGAAGACTCTCTGCGGCCACTGGGAGTGTCGTGCGAAGCCTTCTTCCCATCAGCAGCTCAGAAGGGCTGTAGCCATTCTTGAGAGGGCTGGTCCGGTACGCAAGGAGCGTCTCGTAGGGATCCTTTGATTTATCTAGAGATCCTTTAATTATTTTTACCGCTGCTTCGGCAAGCCCGTTACTTTGAGGGTAATGGGGACTCGAGGTTATGTGGCAGAAGTTGTACTGCTGCGCAAACTTTGCAAACTCAGAATGGCACGTCTTGAGAAACTGGGGCCCGTTATCTGAGACTACCACTTCTGGAATCCCATGTCTTGCGAAAAGAGACTTGCAGTGGTTGACAACTGCTGCTCCGGTAAGGCTGTTCAGGCTGAACTAATTCGGGATACCGTGAGTAATAGTCAGTGACTATCAACCACCATTGCCCGTTTAAGAAGAACAGGTCCATCCCAACTCGTTGCCAGGGCCTTTCTGGGAACTCCGTTGGCTTCATCGGCAGTTTCCTGTTTCGACTGTGCTTCAGACAGACGTGACACTTCTTTACCAGGTTTTCGATGTCTGAGTCAATATGGGGCCACCACACCGAATTTCTCGCTCGTGCCCGGCATTTTTCTATGCCAAAATGTCCTTCATGAAGCTGATTGAGGACTGACTCTCGGAAGACTCGAGGAATTACAACCCTGGGACCACACATCAGGATGTCTTCCCCCATGGCAATGTCGTCTTTGAATGGCCAATATGCCTTGAGGTCTGCTCCTACATCGCGGCGAGATGGCCATCCCTTCGCGCATAACTCCATGATCCGTTTACATTCGAGGTCTAGCTTTTGCTCAGCGGCGATTTGCTTCAGGCTTGGATGAGTCACCGGTAGAGAGGACGTCACGTACTCTACGAAGCCCTGTATCTCCTCGGCGAGCTCTGTTGTTTCGGAATGTTTGACTGGAGACCTGGAGAGGGCGTCGGCCGCTGTGAGGTCTTTCCCAGGAACATACGAAATGTCGTAGGTATAACGCATGAGGCGCATTCGCATCCTCTGGAGCCGTGGCGTTAAGTCGTCGATCGCCTTTGATCCAAAAATAGAAACCAGTGGCTTGTGGTCGGTTTCTAGATGGAAGTCTTTTCCGACGAGGAAGTCCCGAAATTTTTCACACGCCCAAACTTGGGCCAGGCCTTCCTTTTCAATTTGCGCGTAGCGGCGCTCAGTGTCAGAAAGAACTCGTGATGCATAGGCTATGACCTTGAAATGTCCGTTCTCCTGCTTTTGCCGCAGGACGGCACCCAGACCGTACGAAGACGCGTCCGCTGTGACCACAGTCTCTTTGTTCGGGTCGTATATGCCGAGGACGGGGTCTGATGACAAAAGGGTCTTCCATCTTTTGAAAGCTTCTTGTTGCGGGCTTTCCCAGACGAAGTCCTGTTTTGAGGACAACATTGATGACAGCGGCTGCAGCAACTCGGCCATGTTTGGGACAAATCTTGCCAGATATGTTGCCATTCCCATCACACGCCTCAGTTCTTTCTTGGACGTAGGGCTCGGCATCTCAGCAATGGCACGAAGCTTTTCGTTGTCAGGTCTTACTTCGTTGTTTTCTAGGACATGACCCAGAAAGGAAATTCTTGTCTTGCTGAACTGGCACTTGTCCATGTTCAGGGTGACTCCTGCAGTGCTGAGGCGACTCATGACGTGTCGTAGTCGTTCATCATGTTGCTGTCTTGTTGACCCCCAGATGAGCACGTCATCCATGTGACAGACGACTCCGTCGAGACCTTCTAGGATCGATGCCATTCGTCTCTGGAAGTGCTCGGGAGCTGAAGATATGCCAAACGGCAAACGGTTGAAACAAAACCGCCCGAATGGCGTGATGAAGGTGGTAAGAAGCTTGCTGTTTTCGCTGATAGGGATTTGCCAAAATCCTGAATTGGCGTCTATCTTGGAAAAGAGCTTCGCTCCTTGAAGCATGCCCAACGTGTGCTCCACAGCAGGGATCGGGTGCCATTCTCGCAAAATGAACTTGTTCAGTTCCGTGTAGTCGACGCAGATGCGGAGTGCTCCAGATGGTTTAGGCACAACCACCATTGGCGCGCACCAAGATGTTGGCTCAGCAACCGGTGAGATCACTCCTTCGCTCTGCATTCGAGCGAGTTCCTGCTTTGTTTTCTCATAGAGTGGCAGGGGTACCCTTCGAGGAGACGTTAGCGCGAACGGTTTGGCGTCGTGCTTTAACTTGACGTCGTACTCTTCTTTCAGGGATCCGAGACCACGGAAGAGGTTCGGATATTCGGACTCGACGTTTTCTTTTTCGATGACGCCGACCCGTGCTGCGAGTTCGCTGAGAACGTCTAGGTTTTCAATGGCGGGTTTCCCCAAAAGTGGTGATTTTAGACTTCGAAGTATGTACACATCTTCGAGACTTTCTCGTCCCTTGAGAGTCATTTTCATCCGCACCATGCCCACAACGGTGAGTGGTTTACCGTTGGGGCCGTTGAGCGGGCGTCTCGCTGGTTGTAGCTGCATCTTTTTGAACAAGGTGTGGAAGAGGTCTTCCGGAAGTACGGTTTCGTCCGCTCCTGTGTCGACCTTGAACACAACTTCCTTGCTGTTGACGATCACAGCCACGTCCCATTTTGAAGAGTTTTCGTTCTCTGCGAGGCCCAGAAAACCTGGTTCTTCTTGAATGCTGCGGACAGTTGGTGTCGAACGGCAAACGGTGGCGAAGTGTCCTTTCTTTGTGCATTTTCTGCAAGTAGCATCCTTTGCTGGACACACACTTTTAGAATGACGTTCGCGGCCACACCATCCGCAAGATCCTGTCTGCTTCTTGCCGCTTGAGGCTTTAGCAGTCTTTGATGTTGAAAGGCTTGATGCGTCTGCGGGACTTTTACCTGAATTCTTTCGCGTGGACGGTTGGCTTTTCCCGGCTCGCACGTTGTCTACGTTGACTTTTTGTGCTTGTCCGTTGTGCATTTGTGCCTGTTGCTGACGAACAGTCTCGTGTTGCCGTGCAACGGTCAATGCTTTCAGAAGGTTTAGGTCTGCGTCGAGTTGCAGCCTTTCAGACACCTTTCTATCTCTAAGGCCAACGACGAGTCTATCTCGGATGAGTTCTTCCCGAAGGACCCCGTAATTGCAGGTGTCTGCCAGTGCATGCAATGCCGTGACGAAGTCTTCGACTGACTCACCGTCCTGCTGAATCCGGGTGTTGAAGCGCGCCCTTTCGAAGATAATGTTCCGACGGGGAATGAAGTAGGTGTCGAACTTGCTCAGGACCACTTCGAAGTTCTCCTTTTCAGCGTCGCTGAGTGTGAACGTGTTGAACACCTCTTCGGCTTGGGTGCCCATAAGGTAAACCAGTGCGTCGACTTGGTTTGCTTCCGGTCTTTCGTGCAGCGCCGATGCCGTGCGGTAGCGAAGGAATCTTTTCTTCCAGGTTGGCCAGTCATTTGGAGTTGCAAAAGCAAATGGCTCCGGCGGCGTAATCTGGAAGGATGCCATGGTCTCGGGCTTCGTTCTCCTCAGCGGCGTACCTGAAGCTTGGCTATGGTCGAATGTTTCGACGCTGTCAGCCTTGGGCAAATCAGGAGCTTGAGGCGTTGCCGTGGTTGACCACTTACGCTTGCAGCTTGCTGGAAAGCAGCTTCACTTCTGACACCATGTTCTATTCTGCGAGTTGCAGAGTAAAGACCTCATGACCGGCAAATGGGCAATAGAAAGTAGAACATTTATACCATCGAAAGAACACCATCCTATGTACAGATCGAACATCGAGCAGCCAGCCAGGCCAGCGGAGCATCCACCTCGTGAGCCCAGCGTCACTGCTCGTGACCACCGATGTGACACGCGCGAACACAGCCGTGCTATGTCACACGCTTTAAAGGAGAATCGAAACCTTCGAACTTTATGTACGAAAAATTCGAAATCTTCAAAGTTTTTCAACTTTATGTCTATAAAAATTCAAGCTTTCGAATTTTATATCCAAAGAATTTTCGATATCTTCGAATTTTTCGAACTTCACATCGCAAGAAATTTGCATTTTTCGAATATTTCGAATTTTTGAGTTAGGAAAGTTCGAAATCTTCGAATTTATCGAACCTCAAGTAAGAAAATATTCGAAATATTCGAACCTGAAATTTTAGAAACCATGAAAGCTTCGAACTTTTCGAATTCGAAACTCCACTGTGATTGAAAGTTGCGAATTTTCGATTTCGAACCTCGGTCGTTACGTAAAATATCGAAATTTTCGAATGCGAACCTCAGTTCGCTTTCGAAAATATCGAAACCTTTCGAAATCGAACCTAGGGTGGTTCGCGAACATCCCTACTCTGGACACAGCGCCAGTGGACACAGCGCCAGCGGGCGCTAGTGTGCTGACGCAAATTGAAGCAGACAGCAACCAGTCGAAACTTGACTTCCGGTAATGCATTTCTATGGAAAAAAGTGAGTGCATTTTCTCCCTGTCCCAAATAATTCGTGCGTAGTAGGTAGCTTGTGAACATTTCTCCGACAGGCCAACGAAATAATTGGTCAGTTACGGCGTGTTTCTTTCAAATTCAACGCATTAACAAACGGAGCTAAAACGGTTCAGTACGTGTATTTATGTGCACTGTCGGACACTGTTAGCGCGAACACGACGTCGGCACTTTTCAGCGTGTCAAACGAACGGAGGACATCTGGAAATTAAGGGAGACGGCAAGAGCTGCGCAGTAACACTGGATCAGTAACTACCCGTGCATGTACGATCAAAATAAATCGAATGCCACGTAACCCATTGCTGCTCCGAGCGAAGATGTTTGTTTACGTTCAAAATATCACCCGCACGCTCGTAATCTGTGAGAACAAGCGCCCGATAAAAGCTGCCCGGCAGAGAAAACAATACAAAGAGACAACTTACATAGCCCACGTGAATGGTTTTATTCATGTTTTTATCCGCTCATGCACGACGGGGTCATTTTTTATAGTGACAGGACTGGCATATTATCGATATATAAGCGTCCCCGGAATGCTGGCGAGCTTTGAACATCTATATTTCTTTCGATTGCAATTTTGCTTCGAATCTTCGCTTGTTTTTACACACCTGCTGCGAAACACACGTTTGGGACCAGGGTGTCCAAAACGAAACTACATTTCAGTCCCTGTTTGGGACTGAAATGTAGCAAGTTAAACCTCGTTCAGCGATGAAGAAAAATGCGCTAACTAGAGCAATTACACTATTAATCAAGGTACATACTATTCGGAACAACCCAAATACTCAAAGTGTTCCGTGCTATTTTCCGGCGAAGAGATGAAATGCACGCGCGTTTTCCCATAGGAATGCACAAGGGCACCGCAAAAGTAGACTGGTTGCTGTCTGCTTCAGTTTGCGTAACGGAAGTCGCATAGACACTAGCGCCAGTTGAACCTCGAGTAGCGTACAGAGCGCGACACTAGGGAGTTTTAGTAGACCGTGTTTCCCACTCCGCTCACCCTCCGCTACGAAGAAACCGCCACTGCGCCTGCGTGCCGATGGCCTTGCCTGTAGAGTTCCGGGTAGCGGAGGGGCTTAGCGGAGGGGGAAACACGGTCTACTAAAACTCGCTATGCAGAGGGCAAGTTCGTCTGCTTCTCGCGCAGGGGGTAGCGGTGACGTCAGAACGCCGAGCCCCGATTGGCTGATCGCGGTCCTCTATCTGAGCGTCGTCTGCTCCTTTGCAACGTCGTCTGCTCGCAACGTCGTCTGCGTCTGTCTTACCTTTCCTGCGACTTTTGCAAGTGGAGAGGCCAGATTCACGAAACTATCTTACGCCAAAAATATGCGTAAGACAAAACTTAAAAACAAACTTGTATTCACGAACCGAAATTGTCGTATGTTTTGCGCAGGTTACGACAAAATCCTACGACAGCTCCGAAGCTACGCAGTTGTTACGATCAAATCAACATGGCCGACAGCGTCGCGGTCGCGACGACCAACGGACGTTTATTTTTCTACGTGCGCTTCTCTCGCGTCCCGACTTCAAGCAGCAAGAAAAAAGTACTTGAACCAGACCACGACGAACAAGAACGCTGGATCCACAAACACCCGGGAAAAGCTCCAACGGCCACGATTCCACCGACACCGACCAAGCGAACTCGGCAGATAGGCCTAGCAACCACTCCGACTCGGTGACCGTCTGCCCACGACCGGCTGGCGTGCTGAATGGAATGTGCCCGCGCAACCCTTGTGAACCCTTCCCGTATTATACTGTGATCACTGACCTCAATTTTAGATTAAGAGGTCAATCTCTTCCTCTTGTCATCTCCTTGTTTCCCGAGGCAACGGTGACTCTCGCCGGTGAAAAAGCGGTGAATATCCGACAGACGCAGGAAAGGTAAAGGAGCCATCGCTTTGACTAGCAGACGTAAAGCAGACGACGTTAACTGCGCCAACCCGCCGACGCCTTTAAAGAATGAGGAGTCTTGCCGCACACGAAAGGGGGGAAAAGTACTTGGGAGGGAACTTGCGGACACTAACACGCTCACTCTCGGTTCTTAGCAAACAAACCTCGGCGTCTCGGGACACCTCGCCAGTGAGTACTTTGACTTCCCTCCTTGATGCGCGTCTGCTAGTTGTTCGACAAAAACAACGAACCGCTCGAGTTATTTCGTCTGCCTTCTCTGAAAGGTGAAGTCGAGCTCGCTCGTAAAGAACTGCACTTCCGAAAGTCGCAGGAAAGGTAAGACAGATGCAGACGACGTTGCGAGCAGATGTTGTTGCAAAGGAGCAGACGACGCTCAGATAGGGGACCGCGATCAGCCAATCAGGGCTCGGCATTCTGACGTCACCGCTACTTCCTTTCTCATGCGCAGAAGACGAAAATGAGCCCACTTGCGAGGCGTATTGTTAGCACGAACAACCGATCGCCGGTTTTTCTTTTTGAAACCAAGGGATGTCATCGAAGTTATCGCCGAGCCAAAAAGGCTGCAATCTTGCATTGCACCCACGTTTAAAACCTGTTCACACACTTGCGACTCCTAGAACCGACTGCATGAAAGCCTCTTAAAATCTCTTAAGACGGGAGGACGCGCTGGCACCATCTGTGCTGTAACCCTGCATTTCACCAGAGTGAGGGTTTGGCGGTATTTGCGAAGTCAAATGTATGTACTACTTACGAGAAATGTTCGTTTATAACATTGGCAAAAGTTTTCCAAGCCAACACAAAAAAAATGATGCGCAGCACAGCCCAGTCAGTGTTCCACTGCTACTTGACAGGTGATGCCAGTGTGTCCTTCAGTGGCGGATCCAAGGGGGAGGCGGGGGGGGGGCGGACGGGGAACAGCCGCCCCCCCCCTTAACAAAGTCGACCCCCCTCCCGCCCCCCTCCTCGGAGGGCAATTTGACATGGGTGGACCCCCCTTGCACAAGAAAGAATGGGAGAATAGTATCCTTAAAAATTTTCCGCCCCCTCCAAAACGGAGTTCTGGATCCGCCCCTGGTGTCCTTTAAGAAGTCGCAAGTGTGTATACTGGCCTTTAGCGACACTGAGTGGAACAAAATACTGCTTCAAAGCAGACCTCAAAGGATGTTTCCATCTGCACTAAAGTTACTAGAGAAATAATAAAGCTCGATTCACTCGAGGTTTTCTTGCCAACCTGGTTTTGGTAATTGGCATGTGCAGTGATGTGATTGGCCTAAGCCGTTTTGGAGCACCTTCTGGAGCAGCCAAAACAGAGTTTTGAAGCAGCAAAAGTGGCTTTTGGAGCAGCTAAAACAGTGTTTCGGAACAGCGAAAGTGGCTTTTGGAGCAGATATTCTTAGAAAAATAAAAAGATATTAATTTAAAGTGGTGTACAAACGAAGGACACATTGCTTGCCGCAAATCAACCAATTATAGTCAAGATAGACCACCTGGGAGTCTTCCAACACGTAACTGAAATGCCAATGACATGACACATTTTGCAATGCTTCAGTTAAATGATACAAATATAGGGTGGTTCAAGTCGCCAGGCTCTATCTAAAATGGACCGTAAAAATCGACGCCTGCACGTAGCCATCTCAACTTTTCGGCAAAGGTGTATTTCACAGGTCGGTTTTTTTCTTGTAAAATTACAAAGCGTAGTTCTTTTTTAGTAAAAAATATGGCCAAGAAACTTGCCAGGGTCTACGGTGGGCGGCGACCCAGACGACCAAGTCCAGTAGCGGGGTGTGTTTGGCGTTCGTATTGATAGATGGCGTCGGGAGCAGCGTCTGAAGGTGCAGCCGACCAGCGAAAGAAAGCAGACGGCATGCAGACGAAATCCGTTGGCAGCAAAAGCGCCGCCGTTATGCAGACGCGTTTCTTTACTTAAAGTTTTGTTTTTATTGTTCGCATCTATTTTTTAACCGAAGGTACATTTCAAAAAGATTATATTAATTTTAATAAACCATGGTGGTCGCGAGCCGTCGCGATAAGGAGGTAGAGCCATCTATCAATACGAACGCCAAACACACCCCGCTACTGGAACCCTATCGTCTGCTTTGCTGCCCGCCGTAGACCCTGGCAAGTTTCTCGGCCTTATTTTTTACAGAAAGAGAGCTACGCTTTGTAATTTTACAAAAAACCGACCAGTGAATTACACCTTTGACGAAATGTTTAAATGGCTACGTGCAGGCGTCGATTTTTACGGTCCATTTTAGATAGAGCCTGGTGACTTGAGCCACCCTATATATCGGACCAAACTGCACATATTAAAATTTATTTGAAAATGACCAGATTAGTAGTAAATATCACACCATTAGGTTGACTAGTAATATAATAAATGGAAGCAGTCTCCAACAGATGAAACACGTAACTACTGCCGTGCAATGCTAAATTGTCGCGCGAGCGGAGGTGGCTGTTCGATCGAAACCATGCCACTCCGCTCCGTCTCCAACTTATTCCCAAAACTGTATGCAAAATGTATAACTGTCCAACATACGACAAAAAAAAACAAACATAACAGTCCAGCGGCATCTGCTTGCCAGGCCGGCAGGCGAGGTACAAGCTAAACACAGAAAAAAACGAACCTGAGCGCATCGATGCAAGACATCGCAAGCCGGGGTCAAAAAGTTATTTTAGCGGTTTGTGCAACGACTGAACTTCGAGACAAATAAGCACGCTGTGCGGGTTCAGCATGCGGACATTGCCTTCTTTGCTTTAGCTCACTTCTCTTCACCAACTTTCTTTCCCGGCTGATTTTTCACGTACCGGGTCCCTCTTGAAAGAAAGCCCACCGTGAGAAACCTAGGTAATCAATACTTCGACACAGTAGTCTTTGAGCTAAAGGTATGTTTGTAGTAGCGTATTAAACAAGATCAGGATTGTTAATGGACATGCGGCAGTCGTTACGTTTCATTTTAGAAAGCGCCATATCAGCAGCGACGTGGGGACGGCAACATCCGGCGTCGCGCGACCATAGTGACTGGCAGGCAGGAACCAAATATAGTTTGGCCACGGCCGTTGCTTTTCAGAGCGAGTGCTTCCGCCCATAAAGTAACCCCCGCCGCGCAAAAACATGGTTAAGTTTCACAGCATGACGGCATGGCTGGTACCCAGCACGCTAGCATCGGAGCATCCGCACACGTCCACGTCTATCATTGAAATTTTTCCAGAAAGACGTGAGACGAGAGACGGCGAGAAAAACCATGCAAGACCGGATGAACGATTGATGCAGCGTACTTTGTGTCAGATGGCTGCTTGCACCACCTAGCTCATGTGTACTCAATTACGGTACTCAGTTTGGTTTCGGTTTTCAAAGGCGACCAAAATTGGTCCTTTGGCGCAGGCTTGGCGCAGATTACCCCTATTTTGGCAAAATGTAGCAGGATGTAGCAGGGTTAGCCCTTGGCGCAGTTTGGTGCAATTGGCGCAGCAATCACATCACTGCATGTGCCAAAGTGAAGGCGTACTTCAGCCCAGCCCGCACCAGCACTCCGCACGTGCAGGGAGCCGTCGGACCCCAGACTGCAAGGGCGGCGCATCCAACCCGGAAAACAATGACCACCACGCCAAGGGATGCCAGACGGCAGCAACTTTATTATTCGCCGCCTGCCTAGAATCTGCTCCTCTGGACGCACACACGCACGTCGCTATAAAAAAAAGGGACCCGCGCTTTTTCTTACCGGGAGTCATGCAAGGAAGGGGGGGGGAAGGGGGCAAAAGGGGAAGTCACGAGGGGAGTCGCGGCGGCGAAGGGGGCTTGCAGACGGTTGCGGACGGCGCCCTTCCGCCCGCGCCGACGGTGGTGGTGGTCTCGAGGCTGTGGTCCAGAGGCCGTGGTTGCAAAATAAATAGAGGAAGCTATGTACAGGCCTCGCGAGGGGGCCCCATTGCACGCACACCCACGCACACACACTCACACACACTAGCTAAGGCTGGGTCACTTTGGCACCAGAGGAAGCTTCTTGGCGTCCACCGGGGAAGACAGGTCCAACGGCGCGTCCGCTGCAACGGGACGCCAGAGCCCTCTCACAACTCGAATCCCGAACCAAACTGCACTCTGCCCATTTCATATGTGTAACGTAGCCTCCCTAAATCACGTGAAACCGTCATCGAGGCTACATGCCGCGGGCACTAAATCCCCGATGCTTGCCCTACAAACGCCACGTATTAAAAACAAACATGAAAGCACCTATAAGTCTAACTGAAGGCACCATTCACTTAGCTCATATTTCATTTGCTTTAATGATCCCAGGTGAAGCCTTTCCAGTAACCTAGGGAAATGGTGCGAGACATGACCTAGGTAGTACTTTTCCCGTATGTTTGTATAAGCCTTTAGAACAACAAAAGTCTCAATGCACCAAAGTGTTTGCTGTTGTGTAAACAATGTTTAAAATTCCTATTAAATAGTAATGAGCAACATAACATTCAACTTTTTAATAGTCGACACCCTCAAAATACGCATTTTCCCCGTTCTTTTTTAACCTCGCACACCCACCCGTGGGTGATATTACTCGCAATTTTGCGGAGTATTTTGCGTATTCCTAGCTTTTCACAATTTTAACACGTGCCATATACTGCGAGCAAGCATTCGAAAACTCGTCTTCGGCGCATCAGAACGCAAGGAGGAGCACGCCAACCAAAGGGCAACATTGTGCATGCGCAGGGAACACGCGACGTGGAGGCAACCAAGCGCAGACCGTCATTGGTTGAGGTGGGGGAAACGGCATGTGGGCATGTTTGGAGGGTAAACAAAAAGTATGAGGAGTGCAAGTAGCAGACAAACTTTCAAGCCGCAGAACGAGACACCATATAGAATGATGCACTCGCCCGGCGTATTACCGTAACATTCTAAACGAACGCCCAGCTTTTCACGGGAGATAATCGGGCTAAAAAAAGGCGGGTGGGTGAATCTTCGAGGTTCGCCCACCTGCTTTTTGAAAGAATGTTTTACAATCTCGAAGTGCGTTGCTTGCATATGCACGATGAATACCGCCAATCGGCATACACCCCAAACGCTCGTTCCGTGAAAGCACGTTTCTAAAACCGCTATGTTCCCTTCTTTAGGGCCTTTGCTGATCTGTAGATTAAAAAATTAATGGAGTTAAAACAAAGTCAACAAGAAAATAGAAAAAACCAACCAGGTCAACCAGCGAGTGAGCGAGCGAGAGGGCGAAAGAAGCTACGAAGAGCGATGCTGGGGAAACGGGAAAGCTGGTAATTGCATAGGCAAATAGGTACTTTGGTGTCGGGCTAAGTCGAGCACCTTGTGAATGACAAGGAGCAGGCTCTTGTGCAACTTTTTTGTTTGGTGCATACATCCGTGCGTCCGAAGACTTCTAAAAAGAAAGGTCTGTCCAGGTGCCTCAGTTCTTTGGAACTGCTATTTTTGAAGGGTTGGCCACATATCAGAATTTTCTGACAGATATTGTGACATAAAAGCAGGGGTGGGCCAAAGTTCGAGGGTGGGCGTACGTCTAGGACATTACGGTATACTCTTTTCCTTGTAGAAACATTTGTTACCTTAAACATCCTCTAAGAGGACCCAGAAATAATGCGCATTCCTTGTCAATTCAATTCCAAGAGACGTCTTCATTGAGACACATCCCCAAATATTTAGTTGTTGTAACATAGTAATCTAATGGTAAGCAGTTTGAATTTTTAGTTGGCAAGCAATTCGCTCCGACTGCAAGTGCCAGCGTGCCTCACCTGTGCTGGCTGGTAGGAAGGTGGTCGGGCAACACTGTGCCGCAAACAGCGGCCCCAGGAAAGGGACCGCTCCCCGGGGTGACCTCCAGCCAGACAGCGGTCGGCACCGCTCCGCACAGCCTGCAGCGTTTCGGAACACGGGGGCCGCCATTACAAAGTCAGTCGAAGCGAGCTGCCCTCCTTACAAAACAGTGCGAAGGCAGTTTATTAAGGCTCCGGTCTCGCGGCAGCCGTCGACGTACATCTCCGATTTGTATGTTTCAAAGACGATGGTCAAAGCGAGCTAACTACGTATAGACCATTAAAAAAATTGCCTTTTGCGTGCTGATATTTTTGTCTAGTGGGCTTTGTAATGTGTAGTGACCATGTGCAGTAGCTCTCTTCCGCGAAATATCAGACGCCGCGCATGTGTCCGCAGCTCAGGGACCCAGCATTTTTCGGATGGTTGATAAGCGCCGAAAGGTACTACATATAGTCATTGAGAGGATTAGAATGGCAGGGAGGCTTTTCAGTTCCACGTCCGGCATGTGCTTCCTACCCTCGTTAACGCTACGGCACCTTGCGAGTTCTGAGCTTGCACACGCAGTCGAAGCACAAAGGAAAGCATTGAGCGCGCATTGGAGGCGGGACATTCGGAAGAGACATCCTGTGCTTCTGGTCCTGTTAGTGACGATGGCAGAAACCGAGACTGTTAGTAATATAATCGAAGGCAGGGGTGGGAAGAAAACAGTGACATTAATCGTCGCATTAACACGAGCTCTTGTTTTCTCTACGGCCAGTGGAGAGGAGCTGCGATATGAACATTGGAGTAGAACTCGACGAGGTTGGCTACTTTTCTATGCAAGGATAAATGGGCCTGAACAAAAGGGCACGCTTATTCCGAGGGCTGCGCACGTGGATCGGGTGGACGGAGAATGGGCCTCTAAACGCGGACCGTCTGTGTGTCCACCAATAGTATTCCCTAATAAAAAACAGCCAATGGAAAGAGACATTATTTCGTCCCAGCACTCGACTGAGACTAGCCCGAAACTCCTTTGAAAACAAGGCCGTACCGCTCATTTTTCTGTGACCGGCGTGGGTCATGGATTGGAGAAGTGCTGCATCAGTGTTCAGCTGGAACTCGTGTCCTCGCTGAATGCCGAGACGGCACTTGCATCCAATCTGCAGCCCACGCTGGCTTTTGGCAAGTGCAGGGGAAACTTGCCAATAGGCCGAGAGGGCAGCTGCTTAGGGTGGCAGAATTTCCGAGACTGACTAGGGTGGCGCCGGCCCTCTCCGATCTAACCCCGGGCACACAGCACACAGAACTCTGGACCCACACGTAATGCCGCTACACGACATTCGCAATTCGAGCGAGCTTCACGGTCGTCTTGGCATCTACTGCAAAGAACGACTAACTTTGGAAAACCAGGTTTGAACGAACCGGAAACCACGCTTCCGAGTTTATGATCCGGTTAATCGATTTCATACTTATGCAATTCTGAAATACACCTGTCCAACTTCACTTCTCTTTCTTGCACATGAGACTGTGGTCAAAGTCCCGAAATAAATGTATACCAACTGCAATTTAATGTAAAAATATTTTGCTGGAAGGGGAAGTTTTAAAAACTGCCTAGGGCGGCAAAATGGTATGTTTACCTCTGGATTATGGCGTCTTTACATGACAGATCTCTCTCTGGAGAAAACCGATCATATCATAGAGATGTTAGGAGGAAAGGCCACAAGGAGGCGGAAGAGGTGCAGAAAATCTGAGCGATCATTTTGCACGACGGAGTCACATTTAGTTGGGTCGGTGAAGTCTTTCTTTAAAACTCCGTCGCACGAATACGCCGTAAGCGATGGAGAAAATTCGGTGCTACGGCCTTGCCGTCCGGGCTGCGCCGGTCAGCCACCGGACGGATGCGGCCACTCACCGGGAGGTGGCAGGGTGCCGGCGCTGGTCACCGGCGCCGCGCTGGCCGGGGGCGGCAGGCACTTGGGGGACGCCTCGCGGAGGGGCGCCGGCAGGGGCGGGCTCTCGTCCCCCGCCTCTTCCTCCTCCGTACTGTTCTGCGTGTTGTTCTCCTCCGGCGTGGAAGCGGAGGCGCCGCCCGCAGACGACGACGATGGCGCCGGGGTGGCAGTCTCGGGCCACGAGGTGCAGCGCGAGGTGCCCTTCTGCGGGGGGCCGCCTCCGCCGCTGCCAGGGGGAGACGGCTCTTCCTCGTCGCTCGCATCGTCCGGGGGCGGCTGCCTGGGACGTCCCAGGCGGGGGGTGTCCTGGGCTTCGACCCAGGCGCCGCCTTCCTGGGCGCTCAGCTTCAACACCAGGCGGCCGCCTGCGATCGGGGACCCAAGCGTGTCGCACGCATTCCAACGGTCGACTCTATGCTGCAATTCGCGCTTTGGGTTCCCGCTACGGGGTGGAGCCCTTGTACACATTCTCTTCAAGAGCACCGTATACGCTTGAGCAGCCGCGATGTGCCCACTAATAAAACACTTACTGACCGGGAAAGAGTAAGGTATGCTTAAGTGCCGTCTCTAAACAATGGACCGATTCCACCGGTTAGTTCGACCACGCCACTGCCGCTGCAATGCATCGAGAGAACTTTAGCTTTTCTTTCACACGTGACGACCTCGCTGGAGCTCGGCGCGTGCAGATTACGAGACAGCACGAGTCATCTCGCGCACTGCCACCTGCCTCCCGCAAACTAAAGCTGCGGCAGCATTGCACATGCACCGAAAACTCGGCGAGATCAGTCCATTGTTGTCAAATTAACAACGGATAAAAGAAAATCACAAGTCGCTTACTCGAGAACGTAGGGTAAACATCGCCCGTACGCTCAATAAAAACGCATTCATTAGCCTTAAAGCCTTGCACGAGCTCGTTAAAAAAACAAAAAAACCCGACCCAAGCAGCAGCGATCGTGCAGACGACGTGGCGAGCACAGATGCCGTTGCATCTCGAGCACTTAGAAGCACATGCGAAACCTCTGCTCCGTGACCGCGCCGATCAATCAGCATGCTCCTTTCAGGAGAGGGAACAAAGAGGGCACTACGACGTGACCACCGACGACCACTCCGACCATTCCGGCACTCGCAGTCGGCCGGCTCTACAGTCGGTGACAGGTCAAGAATCCAGTTCGCCCTAGTTGCCTTCTGCCAAACTCTAACTCCACATGCGACGAAGCGTTATTGACCACCGACGACCTCTCTGACATTTCTGGCACTCGCAGTTGGCCGGCTCTACAGTCGGTGACAGGCTAAGAATCCGGTTCTCCATAGTTGCCTTCTGCCAAACTAACTGCACATGCGACGAAGCGTCATCGAGTTCGAGGAGCTCGTGCCGGAGGCAGAGCATTTGCTGAATTCTTAACGTGTCACCGACTACGGTTACAGAGTGTGCCGAACTCACCGAGGAAGAACTTGAGGCTGCCCACGGGTGCGACGGACGCCGGGCCTTCTTCGGCAGCCTTCACCGGCTTGGCTCGCATCGGCTTCACCTCGGGGCCGGAGACGCCGGGCGCCTCCTCCGCCGCCCCCTCGGGAGGAGGCTCCTCCCCCTTCTGCTTGTCCTCCTCTCTCTTCTCCTCTTCGTCTTCCTCCACGGGCTCCTCCTTCACTTCCTTCTGAAGGGTCGGCAAGAGAGAAAGAGCGTGAAACCCGTGCGTCTTACGGCGATACGGCGCGTTCTGTTTTTAGGCTTTACAGATTTATATTAGGAAAGCCGTGAAAGCCACACTAATGCAGTCGGTGCGGGCGAGTTATACCGTTAGGGGGACACATAATGGGAGCTAATCATGACGATAAGACTGAAGAATTAACTAAAATTTGTGATTTCTAATAAGTAAAAATAAACATATGGTTCCAATTAGAAACTTGCTGAGCATCATCGAAAACCACTAAGTCGGTAATTATAAGAAAGACTTTGAGCTCGTGGGAAGCGCATGTAGTGCACTAATGTTACCAGTCGTGGAACAGACACAAGGCTGGCGGTGAGAAAATGTGGATGATGAGAGACGAGAAAAACCACACGGGTGCGTTACCGCACTGGTAGCCTTGCTCCTGCTGCCCAGTGGTAACTGCGTCCCACGTGCTCAAAGTCCTCTAAAATTGACTGATCTAGTGGTTTTCAATGATGCTCAGCAAGTTTTAATTGGACCACAAGTTCATTTCACAAATAGACCATTGCAGCACCCCAAGTGCCCGGCCATCGTAAGAATCATGGGACATTGTTCCTTCGCCCCAGTGATCGCTAATTTCGACCAACTCCATGGTTACACAGATTTAGAGCGTAATTCGGAGTCACCCTGAACAAGCGCCTGATACACCCCAGTGACCTGTCATATCACTTTGAAAATTGCTCGTCAACGGCAGCATTTTTGATACTGCGATTGCGATCCACCGTTTCGAATCTGGCTGAGCTGCAGATATTACGTGCTCTTACAATATTATCATTCTCGTGATTAGCTGCATGAGCATGGAATTGCTTATAAAGCCGATAATTCGACTACAACTATGAAAACCAGGCATTACGTCTCAGAGTCCACGAGGCTGGATTTATAGCATTATTTAGCGATATGTCTAACTTGCTATCAGCATCGATAAGCCACTGATCGATAATGATAAGAAGACTTCTGCAGCTCGTTCGAGCCGTTGACACTGTGGACCAGCATGGAACAGTATCACAAACGCTGACAGTGAGGAGAAATGTTGAAAGCGACATGACAAGTCACTGGGCGTATATCAGGTGCTTGTTCATGCTGACTCCGAAGTGCGTAACTCTGCGCTCACCACGATGGCTCAAATTCCTACTGATCATGGAGCTGAGCACTGTTCCCATGATGCTCGAGCGCGGGCCGGGGCTTCTAGGTGATACAGCAACATTCTCACAAATTAAAAAGTTAATTGACATATTTTGGTTAATTAGCCAACTTATCGTGACGACTGGCCCCCTACATTATGTCCCCCTTGCCCTATAACTCACCCGCAAAAGCCACATGGGTGTAACTCTTGCGGCCTTTTTAAAACAAATCCGTAAAGCATAAAACAAAATCCTGTATGATACTACACCATCACATTCTCAAGACACCGTTGGAACAAAAAAATGTTTAGAGAAAGCTTGCACTGTGAAGTTTCGACCAACTGGAATCCACAAAAAGAGGCAGCAACTTTCGCTCGTGTCGCAACCGAAATCCCACGAGCTGTCCTACAAACACTGGAATGCCTCGGTGTCCCAAAGGCTAAACTGGAGCGAAAAAGGTGCCGAATTTCGGCTGGTGGCGTGCGATCTGCGCGTGGCTTCGGAACAGCGGCTGTTCATATTCATATTCTTTATTTTCGCTCTTTATGAGAGCCGGGCATTTACAAGAACGCCAATGGCACATACCAGAAGGTTTGCGACAACTTGGTCTAAAGGTTAAGGGGGGACACTACCCAGAAAAAACAACTTCTGCAAAATATGTTGATTTTGAAAAATGCCATATTTACATCCACCAACATTGACAGTATTCCCAGAAAGCTTCACTAGTTTACACTCGATAATTCATTTCTTATAAATTACTTATCTGTCCCTCGATGCTAAAGAAAAGGTTGAGGTTGGAGCACTATGAACGCATTTTCCCTCGTTCCGACTTTTTTGGCATAAATTTCACTTTAATCAAACTATTGTTTCAGTATGAAACCACAGAGACTTAATATTTGCGGCTTATAGGCCGAAATTTTATGGAGCCGATTACTATGAACTTAGAATTTGCCTCGTCATGTTCATTTAATATGAAAAATTTTAAACTGCAACAACTTATTAAATGTAAAAAAAGAAAAAAATATCCTTTTCACATTTTTTTTATCTCAAAAATGCACATTTTTTTAAAATTTTTTTATAGTAACCGGCAACAGGTGTTCCCAGTGGCGTCACAAAGGGGGGGGGGGGCGGGCCGCCCGGGACGCGCTCAGGGGGATGTCGGCCGGGCTGCGAGAGCGGGGGGGGGGGGGGGGGGGGGGTTGCGGCGGGCCACGCAAGAGCGGGGGGGGGGGGGGGGGGGGGGGGGGGGTGGCACGCGGGCTGTGCCCCGGGCCGTGACCCTCGACGCCACTGGGTGTTCCAGTATGCATTTCACTAGAAAAATATATGGTTATCAACACCATTTCTTAACGATACATACATTGAGCAGATTCCATGCAAAGCTATGCTTTACTTCGTTCTGGGAGTATAGTACATCATAAAATTAGTTCACAGGGCTGAAACTTTGCATGCCCTCCTTCTTTATGGCTACAAACACCACCTATGCCGATTGAGTGAGAGGTTCAAAAGCTGACATTCCCAGGCTACAAAAATACAAAGCATAACACAATACATACACACATGTACGCGAATATGTTGATGATGTCGTTGTTGTTAACTGTGCCACATGCAAACCAAACGTCCCATTAAGCGAAGTTTGTCCTTCGTTCGTCGCATATTCGCTTCACGGAGTCTAGACTTTTGGGGTGGTGCTGCTTTCTGTATTACTCAATGTCAAGGCACACAATCACCATGAAAAATGCAACGTAATAGCAGAAAACAGGATGCCGCTGTAGTACGGGAAGAGGCTAAGGCCTACTTCGGACGGGGAAATTTTCCTAGCAATTTCAGGGTTGCTGGCGAGTTCTTCCCCTATAATTCCCTAAATCCTTGCGCTGCAACACGAATTGCCGGGATAGAGCCCAGCTGGAATCAGGCGAGCAACTCCAATGACTGGGACACACTTGAAGAAGCGGCAGCCAATCAAGGTTGTGGTCTCTTCACTTTACCCCCTGTGCTGATGATGATAGCTAGACAGGAGGTTTAACATGGTTTTGGTTTGGAACAGACTGTTTTTACTACTAAATGATTTCTGGAAGATCGGTTACTATTCTGAATGCCACTGGAGGATATAAAAGCATGTTGTTAATGCATAACTGATGTCTAAATAGTACAAGAAAATAATCAAGTTTAATAACGACGATGGCGAAACGCAGCTATGTGAGTTTCCGCTGTTGCAGCGTGTGAGCGCGAGATGCCCAGCGTTGCTAGTGCTGCGACGTCAAGATGCACGGGAAATATTGGTGTGTCTGAGAACTCGAACTGAGATGCATGCTTTTACAAGTCATAAAAGCAAAAAAAAATAATAATAAAAAGATGAGTGGCAATGCAAAATGGTCTGATGTCGTCACCCCTAAACAGACGCAAACATGTTAAAGGCACCCAGTGAACGCATTACGGCAAGACAGTGAGTTGTGTAGTTTGAAATGGTTGAAGCTTTCCGTTTCTCCATTCCGACCGTAAAAATTGATGTCTAAAGTGATGTTTTTAATTGCGTTAATCTCTTGCTGGCTGGTCACTATTAGTCACTGCTGCATTATGCAAGAGCTCCAGGTGTTGATGGGGCGTGGCCCTGGGCACGATGCAGTGACATCATCGACAGAAAACAAACAGTGTTTTCTCTCAACAGCAAGGTAGCTGGCGATGGTCGGGCAAGTCTAATGAGAACCTTGACCAAAGCAAGCGACCAGGAGAATTTCCTCAAAGATGCAGTAGAAACGAATCCTCTGGAAGGCACAGGATGGCAGCCGACATTTAGTTGAGAAACTAGATTTCCAAAGACACCAGGGCCCGTTTGCTCAAAGCCAGTTCCGCGGTTAAAAGTTAACCGCCCTTCCCCGCTAGGTACACTACAAGTACCTAGCCAAGTTTGATGAGGGCTGGATGAGCAATGGCTCTGTATTTTATTATGGGGTGGTAGCTGGTGTCACCTGCCAATTCTAGCGAATATAAGTGGCTTCAGTGGAAAAAGTTCCCAAAAAGGGGGTTCCAAAAATGCATAACACCGTGTTTTTGCGAAGCAGCGCGGCTCATGGTACAGATATTTGGTAAGGTAAAACTAAATTAACCCTTGTTTGGAAAATTTATAAAATGTTTGGCAGTCTGAATTGAAGACAAGCCTCGAAGAAATTTCCTTCCAAGTTCGAAAGAGGACAACGAGGTTCAGTCCTAGAAACGATGAGGAAGAAGTGAGCAGTGAAAAGCAGGCGGCAAACCGACAGCATGGTAGGACAGCATGTAAGAACTGTATATAACACGGTTTTCAGAGCATGTAACTACACTCGTAGCATGACCCTTGGTGCTTGGGAAATATCACAAAAGGTCAATTGGGACGCTGTCTGCTTTTACGTGCTATCAATACCCGGCCGGTTAGTCAAGGCAATCCACTTTCCAAAAATGTTGCCATGCCAACAATTATCACATTCATTTAGGCTTACAGGCACGTATCCAGAGGCCCATGGGACCGGGCCCCCCAAAATCTTCCATTTTGCTGGGACCTCCCTCTCCCCCTCCCCTCCTTCAGCATTTTGTCATGGGCGGGCCCCCCCCCCCGAAACAAAATCCTGGCTACGTGCCCTGAGGCTTATCAATGGCCAGAATTGAAAGAACTATTTAAAAATGAGGCGGAGTCATTGCTCATGCTTTGCAATCTAAGTGAGGTAAGGCAAAGCGAAAGCCTCCTGCATCATTCATTGCTGACGCACCCGATATTGCAGCTACTACGGCACATTAGTTCCGGAGCTGGGGCACCACCATGTTTTCCCGCCGTCCTTACTTTGCCGGTCACATGAGCTAATATTCCCTCTCATAGGGAATGTGGTTAGATTTACACTGCGGTTAAAGTTAACCGGCTCCAAGCAAACGGGCCCAGAAAGCCGTACTAGCGTTGGCTGCCGTTTGAGGCTTTCAAAAGGCCACTTTTAGGCCCGCTTCAGACAGGACAACTTGTCCAGCAATTCTGGGATTTCTCGTAAATCTTTCCTACCTAGATCCATGCACTGTAACAAGAATTGGTGGTATTGGGTCTGGCTCAAAACTAGTGAGCTCTCCCAATGTCCCTTTTGCGCCTGTCGTCGCGTGATCCATTTGTCTCGAAGTTTGTTTAAAGAACCTTCTTCGCTCAGCTTCTCAATGGCACTCATTGTTTGCCCCCTTCCTCCCAGCCCACTCTCCCCCACCCAAACTATGAGGGACACGGGATGCAGGCAGCGGTGGTAGGCTCACCTTGATGCAGTTTCTGATGCAGTTGCTGATGCAGTTACTGGTGCAGTTTGCGGTGCACTTGCTGGTGGAGCAGCTGCTGGTGCAGCTGGCGCCAGTGCTAGTGGAGCAACCCTGCCTCCTGCTCCTGCCCGTCGCTCTCCTGCTTGGGCATGCGCCCCTGGTAGTAGAACTCAATCAGGCTCTTGACGGGCTTCCAGGGGAGCTGGGGACAAAATGGCACTGCTTTCAGACGACCCCGCCGCCACGCCGGTCTCCTCAATAGACACTTTTACAAGGTGCGCGCCATCTTGTGCACGCTGTGCTCATTATACGAGTCCGCCATTGTTTGGGCAGGCACTCCAAGGTGTTAGACACGTGGGCTGCGTCGGCATTGGGGGGGGGGGGGCTTGGATCCAATCCCATGCTTGGTGATTGCCCAAGGAATAGCGATAAAGGATGCTTGATTGGGTTTTAGAAAAGGTCTACTCCTACGAAGGTATGTGCAGCCCACAAGCCACGGGACTAGCCAAATGGATTCCAGGACCTTCGCCGTAACGCTCGGACACCCTAATTCTTTCGAAAGATATGTGCAACCTGCATGCAACGAGACTAGAGCTAAATGGACTGCGAGTATCTGATAAAAATTAAGCAAGCTTGTGCCTAGGAACATCAAAGCATAATTTTCTGGCATCTGGGAAGAAATCTGTCTTTCGGCACCTTTAATAAAGCACCTTTCCGAGTAAAAACACTGGGCAATGCTGGGCAATGCTGGGCAATGCACCCTTAGGAGCAAAAAAACTGGGCATTGTGCAATGTTGAGCATTACACCTTTCTGAGTGTTGCACATTGGAAAATGTGCAATGCTGGGCAATGCACCTTTGGAAGTGAAAACAGTGGGCAATGTACAATGGCGAGTAGTGCATGACGCTGTGCAACGCGCCTTTAGAAGTAGAAAACACCGGACGATGTGCAATGCTGGGAAATACAACTCTAGGAGTAAA